>CM036340.1:7547169-7562169 GCA_020615435.1 Telenomus remus
GAGAGGAACTGCACCGATTGATCAAAGTTTAATTATGATTTGACGAAAATTGTATTTTAATATGTAACGAATAGCTGCGTAAAGCGCGATCAACAACGTTCAAGTGCTCCAGATGCAAAACTTGCTCTGAAACTTTTGCTCCTCAATACAAGTTCATATCTCCTTACGTGCGTGAATTTGACCGCTCTTTTACTAAAAAAACAAAAAGAGAAGTATTTTGTCAAAAAATCTACATTTTCACATTTAACGGCACTTTCAAGGTCGATTATTTTTTATTGTTTCATAGAAACAATTGTATTTGTTAATTTGTTTTAAACGTTTTTTTAAACTTTTGTCAAGAACAATACTGAAAAGGGATTTCAATGCCGATTATCCGATCGTGCAACAATTTCTAGTACTGAGTTTGTTTTGTTTGTTATTCGTGAAATTGAATAAAAATAACCAGTCGTCTCAATGCACCGTCTTAGAAAGGTGGAAAAAAATAAAATTTTATCGTAAAGTTTTTTTTTCTATATAACTATACAGATGTCAAAAAACAATATAATACAATACAATAGGATTGTGATTTTATTTGATCATTGATCATTAAACACGAGAGTGGTTGCGTTCGTTATCGCGCATAAATTGTGCTATCGCTATAATGTGAGTTCGAGTCAAAATCATTGTTGTGGTTCGAGAGACTTTGTAGACATTTACAGACAAACATTGACACCCAATATCAAACCAAATTTTAGATTTATTAAACGAACGATGAAAATAATCCATCAAATTAAAATCAAAACAAAACTGGTAGGTCAGTTTTTTTGTCATATATCAACACAATCACGATCACCAAACAAGCCAAGTCGAGAAGTGCCCCTTTCCGTGATTATCTATTTAAAAAATCTTTTTTTCTTATTTCAAGTACTTTATTGTTTTTAAATCATACTGTGTGAATGAATGAATACAAAATATTTCGTGTGACGGCGATCCTCAGTTGAAAGTGTAAGAAACTACGCTGTTGGCGCATGACCGTGTAGTGAGATATTATAATATAAATTGTATAAAACGCTTTATCTCGTTATTTCAAAAAAGTAATCAGATTAAGTTGTCGCGTACTAAGTATTCTTTCGTTAAAACCTAATAAATGAATATAAACAGTTTTATATTTTTCATCAAATCGACTTATCCGAGAAAATTCACGATATGGGAGTTTGTCACGATAAGGGGACCATTCACGTTATTACTAGTTTTAAATTCGTTGGTCGTTCAGTTCACAAAACAATGTACCGCATATTAAAGGTCGCGCGACCCCAACTCTTGTGTGTTGATGTTGAAAACAAAAAAAAACGAGACAAAACAAAATTACTATTTTGTATTACACAAGCCTCTAGTACATTCTGTAATATGAGTCTTAGTGTGAAGGTTCATATCATTCTTAAAAAACTCGTTCTCGTCCGATCACGAAAGTTAAGAAGAATTGAGCGTGGATAGTACTTGGATGGGTGACCGCTTGGGAACACCACGTGACCTTCGCACTTTCTACTTTTGTTGTTTTTATCAATTTTAAATATATTTATTTATTCATTCATCTATCTATTTATTTTTCATTCAAACATAAACAAAATATAACAGAAAACTAGCAATTTTTATTTGGGGATTGAACTATAGCTATAGAGAATCTTAATGTATCAAGGCGCAATCATTCTCTCATAAAAATATCAATTTGAACTTCGGATTGAGAATAAATTTTTTGCCATTGATTACATTCAACGTTGAAAATTTCCCGTTCAAAAGATATAAAATCACGGTCTTCTAATTTTTAATATTTATTTTTATTTCATGAAAACATATAAATAACTTGACGTTACCTCAGAAAGGTATATGGGTAACGAGACAAGATCCTGCTCATCCTTCCGATATACTCAATTAATTGAAAACTTTATTAAGAAATGATGTGAAATCATTGTCCACGAGACAAGTATTTCCATCTTACAAAAAAAGTCACCGGTCTGAAGGTAGCTGTTTACACATCGCACATCGTTTATTATATTCGAATATCTTTATTTACTGAACTCGATGAACCCGATGATTTATAATAAAACGTTGCATGCATTTTTTATAATAACGATCAAATAGGCTAAAGCTTATTCATGATAATTCACAATAAAATATAAATCAATAAAATAATATAAATAAATAAATTCATAAAAATTTATTTAGATTAATCATAAAGAATTGCTTGCATTGTGAATAATATAACAAATAGGCTTAAGTATACGCATGTTCATTTATTTAACAATAAAATATAACTAAATAATTTGTTTCACATAAATAAATTCATACAATTATTTTCAGTATAATTGTAAAATATTGCATGCATTGTTATAATAATATAACAAATAGACTTAAGCATATGCATATTTATTGACAATTGAATGTAAATAAATGATTTAATATAAATAAATCAATTCATACAATCATTTCTAAACTAATTATGAAATATTGTATGCATTGTTAATAATGATGAACAAATAGGCTCAAGCAAACGCATGTTCATTAACACTAAAATATAAATAAATAATTTAATTAAAATTAAATTCCTGAAATTATTTTGAAATTAACAATATTGGTTCTTTTATTGCATAAGACTTAACTATAATGGATAATGAAACAAATGAATGTTTATTAACAAATGGTTATGAAGAAATGTTAATTAATAAATTAATGTTTATAAACAAATTAGCTGAACTCCCTCGCTTCGCTCGGGCGTCAGCTTCGCTGCACTATATGAATTAGTTAAGGATTTTTTTCGGAATTGTTTGGATGAACAAATTGTAAGGACGGAAAAGATTATGCAAAATAATTAATGCAGTCAGTTTGTGCTGTGCGAGAGAAAAAACGCACGTAACCGTGGTAAAATCATGGCATTTATTTTTGCTCTCTGGAGCGTAAATGTGTAAATTTCGTGGGTCGGAAACGCGCGAACATGCAACATAGAATTGTCCGTGAGAGAAACATGGTTTTTCAAGGTGTACACCAGCAATATGGAGTGTTTGACCTTGAGCTTTATTGATGGTCATTGCAAATGCCACTCTCACGGGGAGTTGTCGTCTTTTGAATTCAGATAGAAGATCTGAGGGGATAACTGGTATCTGAGGGATCATGACGTTCGCACCTTGATTCGATCCAGTCATTATAGTGCCTACAAATCATACAAATTGATTATTATGTCGATACATTTGGTATGAAATGGAAAAGTTGTGTGGTATTCTATAGCTTACTAGCTTATATAATCCTATGCCGAAGTTCGCACAACCGCAGCACCTCGGCCCTTTGACGTTTTTTGCGGATGTTACAAAATAGGGTTTCCTAATGGTGCAAATTCAGTGGCAACTTTAACACATTGTGAGCAGTTCGTCCTTCTTGTAACAACGTGGAAGCGTTTCTAGTTGAAGCCAAAGCTAAAGCCACGTGACGACGACTTCTAAAAGTTGACAGCCGGAGATTCAATAAATATGTTTTTCTGTTACTCCACAGGCATTCAGAAAAAAATTGCAGGATCGTTGTTGTCGATTTTTTTTGTCGTGCCGCATCTTAGAAGGATCTCTAGTCTTCATTCAGATGAGGCGAAGCTGTTTGAACGTCTGCAAACTGTCTGTCTTGTTTAAACTTACTTGGCGAACATCCTCAGACGGTAGAAGGTCAATTCTCCCCTGCCATTTTTCCCCCAAATATTTGTCCCCCAACTATTAATTCCCCCAAATTCAAAAAAATGCCCAAACATTTGTCCCTCAACTAATAATTCCCCCAAATTCAAAAAAATGCCGAAGTTCAAATCGAGCGTTCCAAAATCCATGTCAACCTCTTTGCCTGTCAAACATTCGGTCTTACGTTTCGGTCTGTCATTTAGGTCAACCTAAATTTTTTTTACACACCATGATTTCGGTCTAAAATTATGTGTTAAAAGTATAAATTCTAAGTTAATGGCTACTTTTCCTTCATCATGGCGGCGGCTATGATTCCCGAAGCTGAATTAATTAAAAGTGGATCGGGATTCGTTTTGGCGTGCGGCGGACATATCTATTACAAAGATGGCGAATCGAAAGGAATAACGAAGTGGGTTTGTTACAAAAAACGCGAGTGCTACGCGTGGGTGAAAACAAAGACTCTGAATAGAAGGATCGTCGTAGTGCGAGGAGGGCCAGCCGTCTCTGAGCACAAGCATCCAAACAACCCCGAACTTGTAAAAGCGAAAAAATCCTTGGCAGGAACAAGACGGGAAGGGGTGGATCATCCTGAAAGCCCAACAGTACAACTTTTGCGAGATTTTAACGCACTTCCTGGAGCTGTGTTATCACAGATGCCAAGCCGGAAGAACATTCGAAAAATGATAACTCGGGATCGTCTCCAAGAACTTCCATCAAATCCAATGTCTCTCGAAGATTTAGAGTCGATTCCTGCTCAATTCACGACGACATTGGCAGGTATAACTATCAGATTTAACATTTCAACATTATTAAAAAATCCGTCCAGTGTGTGACGCGCGAGTCCGTGCGCACAACTGTACGGAAGAGCCAGCATTGCAAAAAGTGTAACACTTACAGTCTACCGATGCTGGCCACATTGGTAAGCGCACAGTCCGACACCCTGAGATCTTAAGCGTCGCGGGTTCGATTCTCGATCGACATCTCGTGCAACGGAAGTGAAGCCGCGACTGGTTGAATTTTTTTTTTAAACATTTTTACAATGCAAAATCTGCATAATTTTACATTTATTATGCATATTTCACAACTCCTGGTATTTCCGGGACTTTTTATTCGGAATCTCCCGGAGTCTTTCCCTCGGGAGTCCCGAACAGCTGGGAATAAGTTTGCGGGCAGCAACAATGCTGCAACGCACACCTTGAGGAAGTCACTGTCCGTATTGGTAAGACCCAGAAAGAGATATCTCGCACTTTACGTAAACTGTTTACAAAAAATAAGGGTTGATTTATTTTTGTTAGCACTATAGGAATGTTTTTCTTTTTTAACAGACCGTTTGGTTTTTTTTGCTCATGTATCAAAACGGAATGAAAAAAATTGTTTCTTTTGTTCTTGGAAAAAAAAATAAACATAATTTGTGTATTTCAAATAACAAATTAATAACAAAAAACCAAAAGTGTTTATAAATTTTAATCATACATTTCTTACAAATTTTTATTTGACTTAAAAAACTAATCAAAAATAAATCTTAAAACAACACATTTTGAATATAATATATAAGTTATAATATTATAAGTTATAATATTATCGAATATAATATAAGTTTTTATATATTAACTTTGTTTTTATGAAGAAAAAAGTACGCTATACTTTCATATAATTTTTGCTTTCAGAAAAATGCATCGATATACACCGGTACAAACAGCGCAAGGACGAATTTACTGTTCTGCGGACGGCCAAGCTTATGAGAGAGATATACGCTATCCACATACTATCCTCCTCAGATGTGTTCGCAGAAGGACAGATCACTGCAGAAACACCGTCCGCATTGTAGGGTCAACACTGCACGTAAATGAACCGCACAATCATGCAGCAACCCTTCATTTGGTGGGACAACACCAGATGATTTATGACATTATCGTTCTAGCACGTACAACTGCCAGACCACTGTACGACATTTTTGAGGAGATCACTTCTCGGTAAAAATACAGTTTCTATGATAATAATTTCCGCTTTTTACCAGATCTTCTTGAAAAAACTAATTTAAAATTTATGATTCAGCGACGAGGAAGTAGGCAGACTTTTGGACTTCCAGAGACTACGACCTACGCTTTACCGACATCGAATTGAAAATTTACCAGTCATTCCACCAGGGTTGGATCAATTCTTTAGACTTTTGTCGGAGATGGAGCAGTATCGTGAGATGGTTCTCGCAACTGCATTCGAGGGGTAAGATGGCTCAGCTGCCATATTTAGCAATCAGCCGTTGCTGGTTGCGTTGGCAAGAGCCCAGAAAATCGTCATACAAACATTTTTTGTAAATTTCCCCGCCTTGCCTGCCGAACGAAACCACCTCCTCGTCATACACTTTCGTCATGATGAAGCGGTAATTATTATGTGATTTAAGTTGTCAACAGTTTTTAGGAAAGTCATAAATAATTTTATTCATGTTACAGCTCATCTCTGCCGTGATAGCCATGCTGAACAGGAACTCTGTGCAGCTGTACGAAGAACTTTTGCGGGCATTGCTTCCGCTCGTTTCCAATTTTAAACTACGGATCATTTCAACGGATCCCGAGACAACCCTTGCCGTTTCTCTTCGCAACATTTTTCCGACCGTGAGATTGAATGTATCTTAGGTGCAAGATGTCAAGGTCAGATAATTTATTTCTTCCCATTACATCATTTGTAAGCTTTCTTTCAGTTCAATTTGATGCAAATGTAACCAGTCTAAAATGTTATTTCAGGTCCTGTATGCGAGATATCTCTCTCTGGGTCTTACCAATACGGACAGTGACTTCCTCAAGGTGTGCGTTGCAGCATTGTTGCTGCCCGCAAACTTATTCCCAGCTGTTCGGGACTCCTACTACACTTTTTGCAATGCTGGCTCTTCCGTACAGTTGTGCGCACGGACTCGCGCGTCACACACTGGACGGATTTTTTAATAATGTTGGTCGAGTGCAAGCTAACGATGCAAATTAGTTTTATTGATACTTAACATTATTCGTTTACTAATATTTATTAATATTTACATATTTATGAATATTTATTAACAAATGATACTGAATGATTGATTTTTTATCAACTACCGTTAATTAACAATTGATTTTTCAGAAAGAAACATAAGTGAGTAAATGAATTTCTTATAAACAAATCTTCGTTAACCATTGGCTTTTCCATAAAAAACTCTTATACTTAACAATTGAATTTTACTATCTACCTGAAAACCTCTCCTTCGTACTGGAATAATAAGATTGAAAAGTTTACATTTTAGTTCGTAACACAACATATCTGCGTTAGTTTTTTCCCATGCAAGAATTAATAATTAATTCTTTGAAAAATGAAAGAATGAACTTTTTTTGAATTAAATAATTTAGTTATTTGGTTAAATTTGATTGTTAACAAAGAATGATTTATGAAAAGGCAATTGTCAAAAAACAGTCAAAAAACAGAACGAATAGAAATAAAAAATGATCATGAATACTGAATATTAAATATTTATAAAACTTTTTACCATCATTAGCTTGCACTCGACCAACATTATTAAAAAAACCGTCCAGTGTGCGACGCGCGAGTCCGTGCACACAACTGTACGGAAGAGCCAGCATAGCAAAAAGTGAAGCACTTCCAGTCTACCGATGCTGGCCACATTGGTAAGCGCACAGTCCGACTCCCTGAGATTTTGAGCGTCGCGGAAGTGACGCAACGGAAGTGAAGCCGCGACTGGTTGAATTTTTTTCAAAACATTTTTTCAATGCAAAATCTGCATAATTTTATATTTATTATGCATATTTTATGTTCTCCTTGATTACTATTAACTTTTTTAAACGCGTCACATTTTCCGTAACTTTCCGAGACTTTCCGGCACGAGTAATCCGGGACTTTCCGGCACTTACGTTGCACAACTCCGGGTATTTCCGGGACTTTTTATCCGGAATCTCCCGGAGTCTTTCCCTCGGGCGTGGTAATAAAGAATGATAATAAATAACAAGTATCATTTGGAGGACCAATCTTCTCTCTTTCAAACTTGTACACTTCTTTCAGTTTTTCGACCCAATGAATAAACAATTATTAGCTTTCAAATTTTATAGTTTTCTTAGGATAATGAAAGTTCAACCACCAATTTTTTACAGTTGCAAAAATGAGATTTATGTCAACTTTTAAAAATATTCTTATGTTTTGGTTTGAAGTTTTATAAACGAATATTGTTATTCACTATAGTTAGTTTAACACGTCACAGTACATTTTCATGATAGTTTGCAATAACAAGTTAAGTGTAATAAAAATATATAATAAAAATTCTTTGACGTTCAGTTAAGCAGCTTTTGGTTTTTAACTTAATGACAAATTCAAGTCAAATTTTCTATTCTTTCAAAATAGAGTTTTACATGTACTAAAATACAATCATTTAAACAGAAGCGATAATTGACTTTTGACGAGGCATTGCATCTTCATTTTCAGCTAACAGTTTTGTTTTAACTTTTAGTTTGGATCAGCGTTTTCAGTTGTTTTCGAACGATTAAATTAGATCGACCTAATGAATTTTTATATTTCACAGAAATGTGAAAAAGATGACTGCGATGCGATCGAGAGTGGATAAGCGACCGAATAAGAGTGTAGAAATGTTATTTGAAGTAAATTCACTTTCAAAATTGTCAGTCAACTGATTATTACAATTAGTTAGCAAAATATGTTACTATAAAAAAAATTCAATTTTTACATTTTTGTCAATCACTTGACCACTAAAATCAGTACTTACTTTTTGGTCCTATTTTTTAATGTTGACTTCTAGGATAAAATATCAGCTCGCTAACATTGTTTGAATTGTAACTGCTTAATCTTTTGCTCGTGAAAATCTTAAAAAAAACTGGGTAAACATATAGGTCCATTTTGTAAAATACTGTATTAAAAAAGTTCTTCTGTAAAAGCACAAGTAAAAAAATTAGTTTAATTCCTCTTTTGAGATATTAGTAAATTTTGGTCCTCCTAATGTTAATATGCATATCACTTTGTTTTACTTACGGTTTTTTTGTATCAATTCTCGCAAATATCAAAAATCGATAATTTTTTTAGCCTCTGACCGCTTGTCTAACTTCTCACATCGATTGACTGACCAAGTCTCTTCGGCAAACACCTCAACAGAGACACCTGACAATCCGCGCACATTGAACGATCTTTTCGTTTAATGAACGATTACGACTTGGCGGATTTATCGAGTCAAGGCAGCGATAGTTTGCAAGATGACCGAGATGATTTGTCAAACTCAGGCTCGGATATAAGTAGTGAAGATGAGTCGGACGCGGAAGACCGATACAAAACTGAAATAAAAAATTGTGTAGATGAACTTCTGCAAGGAGATATGGTAACATAATTGCGGACATGGGCTTTGCGAAATATTACATCATTACATCAGAAGGTTATTGATGAACTGCTGATCGTAATTAGAAGCGAAGGTTATGATAACGTCCCTAAATTCAGTAAAACTTTGCTTAGAACAAGTTTCCGTACGGACGAAATACAGCTCATGTTAAGCAACAAACAAACGTCAGGGCAGTATTCTTATTAAGGTATTCAAACAAATCTTGATGAAATAATTGATCCGACTGTATATACAGAGGATGAAATTAACTTGCTCGTAGGGTCGGATGGTGCAAAAATGTACAACAAGACAAAGAATGAAATGTGGTTCACGATGGGTTTAGTGTACAACAAAGATTACGAATCGAAACCTTTCATTATTGCGATGTTTTACGGTGACTCTGAACCTCTTTCCGCGAGAAACTTTTTAAGTGATTGTGTAGACGAGTTGAATAAATTAGGTGCCGAGGAAATAACGATTAAAGGGTTTCATAACACTTTTCATTTTCAAGCTTTTGTTGGTGACACTCTTGGTGACACGTTGGTGACATACGGGATTTAGCTGCTGTGAGCGTTGCGAAGTACCTGGAAAGACTGTGACAATATATTCCAAAAGTGGAAAAAAAAGTTATAAGCGGGTGTTTGACGACATACGTAGAGAGCGTACTAATGAATCGTTTCGCGCCCAAACCGATCCAGATCACCATTTGCGTAGAGAGACATCACCTTTAATCGATATAATCGGTTTCGATCCTGTCAAACATGCAGTGTTAGATGCGATGCATTTGTTTTGCTGTGGCAACTCGAAACTTTTTTTAGAACGAGTCATAAAAAAAAACCGAAATGGCACTAGAGGCCCAACAAATCAGTTTGTCTTACAAACCGCGCTCGATTCAATTTCGGAAGATATCATGCTGGAATTTCAAAGAAAGAAATTTGATCTTGACGATATTTCTGACATGAAATCGACTCAATTCCATTTCATTTTGCTGTATTGCAGTGGAATAATTTACAAACAAGTTCTTTCACCAGGCAAATTTAGACATTTTCTGTCACTTTTTACTGCGGCTCGAATTTTGTCAAGCGAAGAACTCGCTACCGTACATCATCAATATGCTAAAGAACTGTTGCGTCGGTTTGTTCGCTTTGCGCCAACGTATTATGACGATAAAATTGTTTCGATTGTTGTTCAGAACTTGATTCACATTGCGGATGACGTCGAGTACATGAAAGCTCCAATATTTAAATTTTTAGCTTTCGATTTTGAAAATTGTATAGGATCCTGTAAGAAATTGGTTAGAAGTAGGCTGTTTCCAGTTGCTCAGATTTTGCGACGGATTCATGAAGTACGACAATCGGGTAAATCAATTAAAGAACGGTTTCCTGTGACATACTCTCTTCGAAAGTTAGATGCGATTCCTATTGTGAAACTTGACAAAAAATGTACTGATAATGAAATAACTTTTTCTCAAGTAAAAATCGCTAACATGACTGTTACGCCTTCTCATCCCGATAACGTTTTTATATTGGAAAACGGCGAGATCGTTTTGATAAATAAATTATTCGCTCTCAACACAACGGATGACGTTAAGTTTCGAGGGCAAATAGTTGTTGCTGACATTAATGTGTTCAACTATCCGATGTCTTCAAGACACGTTGGCCTTGCTCAAGTTCGCGAAATCCGCGCTGAAAACCATGTTTACAAAATTAAAGATATTCGTAAAAAAATGTATATTAACTACAATTGAGGGACAACAGATTGTTATCCAATTATTGCATTTCTAAAGCTTTTACTAAAGTTATATACCGTACTATGTGTATAATTATCGCTGTAATAAGCCTTAGTAATCTGAATATAATTACTGACAATATTGTTCTGTTCTTCTTGTGTTGTACACATTTAAAAAGTCTGAAATAAATCAATCGTACATAAATTCTCATCAGCACTTTATTTCTGCTAATAAGAAATTTACAGTCGAAAAATATAGTTTTCTCGATCATTTGTAATTTGGGTTGATCATCGCACAACGGTTGGCCCAATGCTGGCACCATGTGTTTGCCATTGCATTTTCTATCAACCGGGCCGACTTCCCGCCAACTGTTAGCTAACGATCGTCCAAAGCCTGGGCCGAGGCAGTATGCCGACCGTCGACCGCCAACGCACTGCCACGATTGGCCCGATCGTTTGTGTCGGCGGAATATTTTTTTTCCACTTGGGGTGTTTTTCCGAAATAATATATTTGTGTCACTTTAAAGAATTGTGAGTCAGATGAGATAAAAATAATGAAAGATATGAAATCATTGTCTTCGAGACAAGTTTGTTCAACTCGCTATATTCAACTAAAATTATGTTTCTCAAAAAACTATTTTTTCGAGTTAAAAAACACCTTGGCGAGTCGGACCGTTCTAAAGAAAACTTTTTAACTGTGCCAAAAAATTGTTGAATCTCCACTTCTGTGATTAAACTTTTTTAAACGGAAAAAATTCTACAGAAAAACGGAAGATTTGTTATCTGATATTAAGTGTATGAGAATTCAAGAATTTCAAGTCTAAAAGGATTTTCGGTTCAATGAAAATAAAGGTCTGTCTAAGATTATTCTACATTTAAATATCGAGACGTACGGCTTAATTTTCTAAGTTCAATTTTTCCCCCAACGAATATACGTTTAATTTAGCTTTTTAAAATGATAAGAAACAATATTCGCAATAAACGAATAAGTGCACGTCGGATTTGTGTAAAAACTTTAGCAGTTCTTCCTTCGCTCATTGAAATATTAATATAAAGTAATATTAAAGTCTAAACACATAATACTTCAGAAACATATTTACTTTTATTCGAAAGTAAATACACATTCGATCGTTTGACTTCTACTTCATGATCGCCGCAGAGATGTAAGTTCCAAGATGATTTTCCTACTAACCATTTTTTTAAACGTATAGTAAAAAATGTAAATGTTACCGCCCAATTGCTTACTCCAGACTTTGTTACAAGTGTATTCAAAAGAAACCGATTTATACTTTTTCATGTTGAACTGTCGAAAATCGAAACACTCATGCTAAGCGATACAACTGTTGTTTCAAGAATTTCATACGGTCCGACTCGCCAAGGTGTTTTTAAACCCGAAAAAATATTTATTTGAGAAACGTAACTTTATTGAAATGTAAAAGAGTTCGACAAACTTGTCTCAAAGACAATGATTTCATATCATTTCTTACTAAAGTTTTCAATTAATTGTGTATTTCGGAAGGATGAGCAGGATCTTGTCTCGTTATCCATATACGTTTCTGTAATGTTTGCATACTCATCATTCATTGAGTGTAACGAAAATTGGAGTTTGTATCATTTTGATCTTTTCCGATTTTTATGCGAATCGTGCGTACCTTACGCTTGGAATCTACAGTTTCGGTCGTGATAGTCGTTTCATATCGTCAGTGTGACGCCATCGCACAGAATTCACAAAGTAAACAATTCCGAATGTAAACAATCATACAGCAATCCATCAAGTTATTATCTATAGTTCGCAGGAAACTAAACTGTGTGATCTATTTGATTATCATACATAGTGAAATAAACACTTGACTTTGTATCATTTTTAAAATTTTAAATTATATTACAAAACGAAATTCAACATTTTTCGCTCTATACATTGTTATACGAAACAAAGTTCTTCCTTGCCCTTGCAACTGTTCTTTCGAACCCCTAATTAATGCTATTTTTTCAAATTTTATTTATTTTAGTGAGACAGAATGGAAAATTGTATCATTTTCTAAATTTTCAAATAATATTTTTTGATGAATGTTGAATTCAATGTTTTAGACTAATCAAACGTAGTCTGCTTTTAAAATCTTTAGTTTCGGTCATAACAGTCAGTTTGTACCGACTCGCAGCCATGCAAAACTTACAAAACGAGGTTTTGCATGTAAACGATTTTATTTCATTATTATGTATAGTGGAACAAGAATAAAACTGTTTATCGTTTCTCCAATTGGAAATGTTATGCAATCATGAAATATTCCCTTATTTACCTGATTCAATATTGTACGCAACTCGCACGTGGAACCTCTAGATTCGGTTATGTTCCTCACTTCATACAGCCAAGCAACCTGAATCCACCAGACAATATATCGCTCGTCAACAATAATACCGTGATCTAATTTCAATTATCATATCAAGTGTGAGGAAAGTTAAACTTTGAATAGTTCTTCAAAATTTAAATTATATTCCGTTATAAGACTTAACATCATCCACCTGATTACATTTTGTACGTGACATACACGTACCTCACTCTCGGAATCTTTGGTTTCGATCATGTGAGTCGCTCCATGCCAACACGCGGACAGACACACTTTGCGGATCGATGTATCGCATGTAAACGATTTCACCGTAATCTCATTTCAATCATTGTTTAAAATTGTCACACTACATATATGTAGTGTGACAAAATTCGAAACTTTATATCGTTTTTTAAATTTTAAAATGTAATCAAGTGGTTAAAATTTCACTTTATCCACTTGATTACATTTTGTACGCGACGCGCACACACCTTACTCTTGGAACCTCTAGTTTCGGTTGTCATAGTCGCGTCATACAGTCATGCGAACAGACATTTTTTTAGGAAAAAATGTACCGTATAAGAACAATATTACTGTCATTTAGTTTTAATCTTTAAATATAGCGCGAGAAAAATTAAACTCTGAATATAACTTTCATGTTACGAATGTTAATAATTTTTTGTTTCGTCATAGAAACAGCAACGGTATACGTTAACTCTCAACGGCTTTGGCTGGGATGAGTTTTTTTGTTTTGTTTCAAAAAACACTCCTAGTTTTTGAAAAATTTTCAGCACTGCGTCGTTGTTCATCGCGCTTTGTTATTTTAAAACTTTATCGGAATTTGTTGACTTGTAGGATGAATGCCTGGCTTACTAGCAGATTGTACAGAATCATTTGTATGATAAGTTAACTTTTCAGATCAGCTTATTTTCGAACATGATTCTTGACAACGGTATACGACATGTAAACACACGTACCGTAATTCTTAATGATCATTGCATATAGTGTTACAAAAATTTAACTTTCAATCGCCCTATTCAAATTTCAACTTTTAATCGTTTCGTTGGCAAACTTCGAATTTTATTCACAAACGAAATAACATTATTCACTTGATCACAATTTTCACGCAATACACACGTGCCTCACTATCAAAATTCTGTAGTTTCAGTCATAATAGCCGCTTAACTATTGTCACGCGACCAGACGGAATTCACAAAACAATATACCGCATGTAAACAATAATAACGAAATTTTATTTGAATCGCGTTATAAATATAGTGATCAAAATTGAACGTTGTACGTAACTGACGAAAAAAAGTAAGTCGAGGAATTTTGAATTTTTTATAAATCTTTCCTGTTATTTCATCGAAAATATAACAAAAAGTAACAAAACTGACTGGAACAACAAATGAAAAAAATGTAAAAAAAAACGAAATAATAATAATGCAACAATTGTATAAAATTAAAAAAAAAAGATCAAAGCAGGAACAAATGAAAAAATGAAAAAATTTGAAAAAATTGAAATAACTGAAACAACAAAAATCTATGAAGAACGAAATAATGATAACCAAAAAATTAAGAAAAAAAACGAAAAATTTAAGAAATTGTTTAAAAAATGTTAATTGAAATTCACTTATCCGTTGCATGAAAGCTTGACGCGCTCGCAGTCTTTGAGAAATGAAAAATTTTTGAACACAATATGAGTAGGATAACTTTTTTTGAGACAATTTGTATTTCAATCTCTTAAATGTTCGAGCCCCTTATTTTCGAGCATGATGCTTGCGGTGTTCCCCACGCGACGCGATAGTGCGTGTACGTGCGGGGACAGCACGAAATGGGTTCGATACCCGAGTCTTAGAGGCACGTTCGTTCTGTCTCCGCATGACACAGCATCGCCACGGGTTAG